>CM059193.1:64730715-64776814 GCA_030323885.1 Branchipolynoe longqiensis | reverse complement strand
ATCAACCAGGCCCTTGTCTCAGGGGAGCTCTGGCTTGGTGGACAGTGTTTACATCTACGAGCATGCGCAGAGTTAGCCTAGGGCAGACACTGTCCAAACACTTCATAGATGACTGTGTCACTCAGCTACTAATACTTTGTATGTAGGTATGCATGTATGTATGTGTATGTGTGTGTATGTATATATGTATGTATGCATGTATGTATGTATATATGTATGTGTGTATGTGTGTGTATGTGGGTGTGTATGTAAGTGTTTCTGTCTGTTTTTGTGTGTTTCTGTGTGTGTCTGATGGAAAAGCAGTGTGCGTGTGTGTGTGCACGTCTATCTGTGCGCGTCCGTGTGTGCGTGCGTGTGTATATGAGTGGAGGAGGGTGGAGAAGGGTAGGGATGGGGAGGGGAGGGGGGGGGGGGGTCATAGCTGACATATATGCAACTATGGGGTCATCCAACGTTATCAACATGTTCAAGGTTGTGCACAGATTACAACTTTTTCAGATCTCCCCCGCCCCCACCTCCACCTCCACCTCCCCACAAAGTGGTACACATCATCAACATTTTAGCACAGAATATTACAATGGTATGTGTTATCTCAACATTATGACAATACAAGTTATCCATTATTAACAGACCCCCCCCCCCCACTCTCTCCCCCCCCCCCCCATCTTAGTTAGTTATTGGGGGGGTTGTGAACTAGCGGCATTTATAACTGAACTGCAGCATTTATAAACGGCGCCGTTAAAACGGCCCGTTTTTGGTGGTTGTTTTTTTTGTTTTTTTCTTCTTTCTTCGCCCCCCCCCCCCCCCACCATCTCACATCCGACCACGTTATATGCTTTGACGACCGTGAAAACGTTGGATGACCTAAGAGTGACTAATTCCTAAATAACCTTTACACCTTCTCGGCACCGCTGAAAGATGCGGTTTTGGGTAACGCATCCTTCAGAAAAGGACAGTGCAGAGATATCTATCTATATTGATAACGTAAACTGGAGTATGAGTCATATATAATAATGTCATGTCAGTATTTGTAATGCTTCATTCTATTTGAGGAATGGACAAGGATATGTCCATAATATACCGCGCGCGGTGGCTGAATCGCTAGAGCACAGGCCTCGCGTGCGAAAGATCGCGGGTTCGCGAGTTCGGTTCACGGTCGAGTCAAACCAATGACTTAAAAATTTATACTTGTCGCTTCCAAGCCTGGTGCTCGGCAATATTAGGATAGGGCAAGGGCTGGTTAGCTCGGTGTCAGGATAATGTAACTGAGTGGGATATCGGGTCATGGTGGCACTGGCCTGATTTCCCAGTGGGGCAGCTCTATACTGTCAGAAGTCGGTACCCATCCTGATATGACCTTAGATGTTGCTAGGATGTAAAACAACAACAAACAAACTGCCCAAAATAGGTACAAGACAGACACAGGAAGATTACTATTACAATAACAACTAATATAGTACTAAACTAAACCAAGTACACCTACAACCAGTACAACTAGTATAACACCTACTACACTATTAGTACTACTATTACTAGAAAAGCATTATTATTCCGAAGAATACGAATTTACAAAAAACAACACGTGAAAAGGCAACACATATCCTGAATGCACAGGAGAAATTATCATGAGTTTGCTGTATACACAGGAGAAATTATCACGCGTTTGCTGTATACACACATAGGCCTACTCCACAAATAACTCACCTATTCTACATTGTAAATGTGGCACCAAAATAAAAACCCACAAAAAAACTAACATAACCACTAAGAGCTAAGATGACAAGGCTACTACCAAATTGAGAAGATTGCTGTTCAAGGGGCTGTCACAGTACGATTCATCGCGCCAACGTATGCTGATGTATGTGATTTTTGCCAGCTATGTCGGGATACGTCATTATGCGTTACGCCAATGTACGTCGATGTTCGTCGAGATACGGCGTCACGCATCGGAAAGGTTTTGTGCATACACAAAACTTTCGACGCACGACAACGTTCGACAATGTGTGGATTTTACGTCAGCCATATGTTATGTATACATTAGGCGTACGTCGATGTACGTTAGACGTACATTAGACAAACAGTGTTCACTACATTGCACTACGTTGACCTACATTAAAGGCAGTGGGAACGTACAGTCCATGTACTGACAATGTATGGATAATGTAGTCTAATGTAGTCTAACGTACGTCTAATGTACGTTTAGCGTTTCTCCAGCATGTCTTGACATATGTAATGTATGAGGCATAGCTCTGGCGATTAAATAACGTATATAACATTAACTGGCATTCTGCGAACGTACCATGAACGTAATTCCAGCGGTTTTCGCCTGGAAGCACGTTAGCCATAAGTTGGTCATACGTTGGCCATACGCTATGTATACGGTATGCATACGTCCAACTTTGCCCCCCGCGCTGAAAAGTTAGACGCTTCTCGACGTAAAAAAGTGATTTTACGTGTTGGCCGCGAGCTTGCGAGATGCGTCGTAATGTGACAGGGCCTTCAGCGATGAAAACAAGGCGCAATACGCCTTACTCGTTATGGATAGGGCAAATAAACCATCACACAAAAAAGAAGTGCTGTAACATATTGGAATAGAACATATGCACCACAGAGCCTCAGAGGAGTGGTGTAGGCTACATATGCCACACATACCCCTTCTAAAGCTGTATTCACACGGGCGAGTTAAAACGCCTCACGCAAAACTACTTGCGTAGTTCGACTCAGATTTGCCGTGTGAATGCACGGCTGAGGGGTTTTAGGGCTGAATCGATTCATATAAATCGTTTAATGTAAAACACTTACCAAGGTGGTCTACAGGAACCGATCTTCGCTGAAACGTTTTATTTATGACATCACACGCATGCGCAGTCGAGGGAAACGTGACAGTCGAGACCTGAGTGTGTTGACTTTCCGGTAAATTTGCTTTATGAACCTGCTAGAGGTGCACATATATTTTTTTCATCATTTATTTTTAGGGTTTCACTGCCCAGCAGAAGTTTTGACTGTTCCAAACCAATACGATTCAGTCCATACATATCTAGGTCGAACCCACACTCTCTCGACCGACGTCAACGAACCCAAACTGGCGCTGGTTAGCCTGGACTTGCTCATGCGCAGATATCCACTTCCGCCTTAACCCGATTCAAAGCACTGCCCGTGTGAATGCGACACACTTTGAAACTCAGCCCGTGTGAATGCGCGCATATATAAATCGCCTTCTGTAGATCGCTTTAGATTTTGCCCGTGTGAATACAGCTTAAATGAACACACGATGCAACAGAAGTGAACAACTCCGGCATAGCCAAAGTAGGTCAAGCACCAAATAGTGGGACAACTGTCAATATCAGCAACGCTAGCCCACTAGGACCTTTGTTTGTTATTTTAGGTCCTATCAACATCTAACGTCATATCAGGACGGGTACCAACTTGTGACTGCTCACTCATGGTGACTTTATAGTCCTACCCCATTTAGAAATCAGGCCACTGGCACCATGACCCGATAACCCACACAGTCACATTATCCTGACACTGAGCGAACCAATCCTTGTCCTATCCTATTAATGCTTAGTGCCAGGCTAGGTAGCGACAAGTATCAATTTGATAAGTTATTGTTTTGACTCAGCTGGGATTAAAGCTCCCAACCTCTCTCTGTGAATATGCTCACGATTCTTTTTATGACGTCTATCGCGATAGGGCACTGAGATTATTTTATATATGTGTGGGCATACTTAAATTAATTGAAATACACGGTTTTACACATCTTTGAGTTTGACCCATTTGAAATTACTCCACTCAGACAATGCCAAAGACTTCGGCCCATTTGAAATCTTTCCATTTACCCCCAAGGGCTATTATAAATTATAATACCTACAAATATGTACAATCGTGTCTTTCACTTTTATTGCCAGCATACTGAGCTATTATGCTATTCACTGTGGAACTATATTCTTGCGAGTTCATATGGCACTAGTGTCATTCCTATGGCACTAGTGCCATTCCGCCAAACCGAAGCTCCCGTGTATCAAAGTAGCATGTGTGCAATAATACCGACCCCCCCCCCCCCTCCCCCAAGGGGGAGGCAAATGACTGACACATATACATATACATAAACAATAACCAGACTCATAGAGGTAGACAATGAAATAACCAAAATCCAGCAAACGGAAATGGAAATAGCCCTATATGGGCGCCACCATTTGTAAACTCGTGTTGAATAACAAAATAATCAAAACCCAGCAAACGGAAACGGAAATATCTCGCCGACCTTCACTACGCAGCAAACAGGGTGGACGACAGCGATTGGTTAATAATATCCTATGGGCTTAATACCTTGACGGCGTTCTGTCGCAGAGTAGAGTACGCCAAATCAAGGAACAACTACACTGGTCCCTCGCTACAGATCTTCCATATATGGTGTGATGAAGTCACCATGACCAGTGTATGTGTTCCTCTGTGCTACTCTGCAGCAAACTGTCAAGGCATTAAGTCCATATGCCCAATTGACGGTGTTTGCGGTCAGTGATTGGTTAATAATATATCAAAACAAATGCCCGCTGCCATAGCATTTGCCGATATGTGCAGTGCAAAACTTTGATTTTATTCCAAATTAAAAGAAATAAAGGACAATTTGGCAATAAACATGGATGCACAAATGCAATATTAATAGTTTATTCCTCGGAAACGATGGCCGTATTCGATTATCACGACTGCGACACGGGTCACCCGAGTTGCTAGAATTTCAAATCAAACACCGCGAGTGGAGTAAAAAAAATACACGCGCAATCATAAAATACTTTGCCGTAGTTATATCGGGGGGGGGGGGGGGGGGGGGGGGGGGGGGGTCGGTCCTAAGCATTGCTTATTCATATTACCTTTTATGAACCAAATGCCTTAATCATAACCATAATCATAATCATAACCATAACCACCAACCCAGACCACCTATGCAGTAATGACTTCAATGTAAACTCAACATCCCGCCCCCCCTCTCCTGATTTGTGTTATAGTTCTATATGGAGACAGATAGAGAGGTGTGCCTGTCTATATGGAGAGATAGATATTTATTTCTATATGCAGACATATGACAGACTATATACATGTGCCTGTCTATATGGAGAGGTGGAAAGGTAGACAGACGTATTTCTATATAGAGACGGGTGCCTCTCTATATGGAGAGAGAGGTGGATATGTTTTTCTATATGGAGAGAGTTAGAGGGCTGTATTTCTATGTGGAGAGATGTAGAGGGCTGTATTTCTATATGGAGAGAGATAGAGGGCTGTATTTCTATGTGGAGAGATGTAGAGGGCTGTATTTCTATGTGGAGAGAGATAGAGGGCTGTATTTCTATGTGGAGAGATGTAGAGGGCTGTATTTCTATGTGGAGAGATGTAGAGGGCTGTATTTCTATGTGGAGAGAGATAGAGGGCTGTATTTCTATGTGGAGAGATGTAGAGGGCTATGTGGAGAGATGTAGATGCCTGTATTTCTATATGGAGAGAGATAGAGGCCTGTATTTCTATGTGGAGAGATGTAGACGGCTGTATTTATATGTGGAGAGATGTAGAGGCCCGTATTTCTATGTGGAGAGAGATAGAGAGCTGTATTTCTAATTGGAGAGAGATAGAGGGCTGTATTTCTAATTGGAGAGAGATAGAGGGCTGTATTTCTATGTGGAGAGAGATAGAGGACTGTATTTCTATGTGGAGAGAGATAGAGGACTGTATTTCTATGTGGAGAGAGATAGAGAGGGATACAGATACATTCTTTGAAATCTGAGATTCCATAGTAGATGTAAATAGTGCAAAGGATGTATCAGGTATGTGATTTATGTAAAATATCATATTACAAACCTAAGCCTCAAAGTCAAACTGCACAAAGAGCCCATGGCAACAAATTGTCACTTCTCATTATATTTCAAGCCTTATTTTGTGTTAGGCCTTCCGATATACATTGAATGATATTATAACATTAAGTGTCCATTCTTCTTGTATACACACACATATATATATATATATTTATATATATATATATATATATGAAGAGATACATAGAGAGGTCGGGGAGGGGTGATGGGGAAGGGGGAGGGGGGAATCCAAAAATGGGGTTAACCAATATATATCAGGGATGAAAGTGATCTCCGGGAAAAAAAGCGGAAATGCTGATATTCTCCCATAGGTTTAGCATTGTCAGGGAATCCCGGAATATTCCCGGAAGTCGGGTTTCATATATATTGGTATACGCTGATAGTACTGTGCCGTTTGAAGCATGTATTAGTAGTGTACGCTGATAGTGCTGCGGCGCTTGGAGCATTTATTAGTAGTATACGCTGATCGTGCTGCGATCACGTATTAATATACGCTGATGGTCCTGCGGGATTGAAAAATCCCGGAAATCCGCGGAACCGCGGAGATCTTTCATCCCTGATATATTCTCTCTTTCCCCAAAAAACAATAAAAGTAACCTACCTTCTTTTAAACATTTCTTAATTTAAAAAAATTATTTGTTCGGGTTAAAGCACATCTGACTGCATGCTGGTGACAAGCTAAAACAATAAGTGATACAAGCGAGTTGTGAAAACATGCGCGGACGAGCGTCACTCACCGTGTGGCTGTCGCAGCTGGATGCGTATGGGTGGTGTCGAGTCGTAGGACACCAGAGTGATGGTGATCGGGTAGTTGTACCTACACCACAGTGCGGTAGTCATGGCGACAGGGAGACAACACTCGTCGCTCGCCTACATCCGGTGATAAGCAACCATGTTTATTTTCCTCGTCAGTTATCTACTTATCCTAGATCGTAGGGGCCACATTACAACCTCTCCTGGCAATCCTGCTATCCTACTTGACAATGTATCCACTTATCCTGCTTTCCTCATCCAATTATTGAGCGAAAAACCTTTGAAAATTGTATTTGTATAAATCCTGTTGTCTTACTCTGTCAATTTATATCGAATTATCCTTGTCTGCTCATCCAATTGTCCAGCACACAACTTTCGTACAACCTGTTGTGTAACTCGTCCGTTCATCCATTGTCTCCTCATCCAATCATCCACTACTCAGCTCTCATGAACATTCTCTTATTCATTAATAATAAAACATAGTGTTGTGCCACCTAGTTGACAGCCACTTGCTCGGTTGTGACAAAGGCGACATTTAACGCTGACGAAATGGCACCGTAGCCTCATCACATTCACTTTTGATGAGGTTACACAATGACTTTTGATGAGGTTACACAATGTCCCAAAGTCCACAGTAGGCATAGTTCACAACAAAGCAATCGGTCCCAGCTCATAGTGCTGTCTATAAGGTAACCAACTACCCATGGACTGCTTCAAACGCCCCACATAGCACACTACCAATGCCGTCTTGATCCGGTAAGAGCTCACTGGCTATCAAATTCACCTCCCACTTTGGCGTTCCAGTGTGGAATTGTCACTTCGAGGTCGGTGGTTCATTTTTCAGGGTACGACCCAGCACTATCTGTCCACTCGGCTTTAGTTGTTGTTTGGTGTTGTTGTTATTGTTGTTGTTGCTATTGCAGTGTGGCATGTAGGTATCGCTGCTTCGCTGTTTCGGTGTGTTACGCTTAGGTCCCGGTTCCGGTCACGTGGTTCGATCACGTGACACTCCTGTCTTTGTCACCTAAGGATTAAGGAGAGAAGAACAAAGTTTGTTTTATTTAAGGACGCCTCTAGAGCACATTGATTTTTATCATCGGCTATTGGACGTCAAACACATGGTCATTCTGACATATTTCTTTGGAGGAACCCCGCTGCCGCCACATAGGCTACTATTTCCGATAAGCAGCAAGGGATCTTTTATATGCACTTTCCCACAGACAGGACAGCACATACCACAGCCTTTGATGAACCAGTTGTGGATCACTGGTTGGAATGGAAAATAGTCCAAACTGTTACTGTTAGTTGAGCGTGGGTGCTAGGATATACATGTTACATGATTGGCTTATCGGTAAAGGTCAACCTGCTCATTTTAAATTTAAAGCACGCTCACAGAGTGTTCTATGTGGGTTTTTTTAATTGGGGGTGGGGTTCTTGGCTACATCCATTGATTAAGCATGGACAAATCCAATTGCGTAAAATTGGTCATTCTCATTCCACTTCTCTTTGCCCTACCCTAGGAATGCTAAGTGTCGGGCTAGGTAGCAGCAAATATTACTTTTTACTTCATTGGTTTGAATCTACCGGGGTTTTAAGCTGCTACACAGCAAGTATGTGATCAACTCACTTGGCCATCTTGTATAGTTATGCCACCAATAAATTCAATTTGAACCTGGCAGCCCTGTGATTTGGCCGGTGCACAGAATATTATTTACAGAGGGCATAGCTTGGAATTTTTAGGTGGTACACAGACTTGTTTTGCGAAGGAATAAAATAGGTCAGAATAAAATGCTATAAAACATCATATATTTTATCATTAAAAAAATATGTGTACTGCCAGGTGGTATACAGCAGTGTACAAGGGCCGCGTTCAGGGTCCATCTCGGAGGTGCCTCGGAGGTGGAACTGACGTCACGCTAGTCTGAACGGTAAAAGCAGTTTGTTGCCTCGAAAATGGCCGCCCCCATAGGCGGCGGCCATTTCCAATGGAAAAGCTGTGCTGTGATTGGCTGAAAGCACTGAATGCGGCGGCCATTTTCGAGGCGCTTTTCATCTCCAGTCTGAAAAGAGAGGCGTCTCCGAGACGTCGCCGAGACACACTCTGAACGGAAATAGGCCAAAAAGCATCGTCGAGACGTCTCTGCGGCGCCTCCGAGACGGACCCTGAACGCGGCCCTGCATGTGTGGAAGTTAGGCCCATGATTTGTATTCTTCCGTCAAAGACTACAACACACATATAATTGGCTTCGAATGAGAAATGTTCTGTCTAGAACTACGAAAAAGCCCCCATTGGTCATTAAAAAGAAATATAAAACTTTGACAGAAAGATGGTTGGTTGTTGGAGTTTTATGTTGTCGCAATATCTAAGGTCATATCATGACTTGACAGAAAGAATCAGAGCTAACAACTTGTGGATGCACACAAACACTTCTTGGTTGGAGGCATGTTAGTTGCCTGCTGTCAAGGGATATATGGAGTGCAGACAATGGCCGACAAATATATCTAGCAACATGAGCAGAGACACACAAGGACAACAGATATACATGTTAGTTAAAGTTGCACAGCCCGATGAAAACATCAAATTTTTTAAACCAAAACAATGATCTAGATTTGATTGCACATATCTAACTTTGATACGAGTGTACTTATTAAACACTTGTTGCCACATAGAAGGGAATACTGAGGTAATTTAATAGAATCTGTTACTGCAGAAGCCTATGGTGTCAAGGTTTGGCATGCTTTAAAAAATTAATTTTGCATGTTTGCACTTCAAATATCTAAAAAGTTAGCCTTTTTGTTTGTTTGAATACCTCAAACTAAAGTGAGGTAGATTATAGCGATCAACTTAATATATTTATCTCAGAAAATGAGAGAAACTCAAAATCATCAGATTATGCAACTTTAGCCTGTCTGCGCACACTTGAGCAGGTATCTAGGTCTCTCACTGGTGCCTGCTGTCAAGGGCTATATGGAGTGCAGACAACTGCCGACAAATACATCTAGCAACACGAGCAGAGGCAGACCAGGACAGATGTAACACTCCAGCCTAAATAATATTGTCACAATGCAATATACAACACATATGTAACACACCAGTAGGGTGCACAGTGGGGCACAATGGTAGTCCTCCGCCCTTTGTTTTCCGATGGGAGGGGCGAACAGAACGCTTACTACATAGCAACACTGCGTCTGCAGAGTATGCTCTATTGCAGTAAGAAAACACCCCCCTCTACCGGCACCCCACCCCACCCCACCCTACCCCACCCCTCCCCAATAAACAGAACAAAACCACAAAAACAATATATATATATATATATTTAATAATATATATATATATATATATATATATAAATATATATAATATATATAATATATATATATTAACAAACATATACATATACAGTAAAACCTCTCTAAATCGACCGATCATGGGACCGACTTTAAATGGTCCATTTAAGGAGGTGGTCAGTTTATGGAGTTTAAAAAAAATCTTTACAATGGTATTGTATGGGTGAACGTTTCGGACCCAAATAAAGCGATCGATATAGTTAAGTGGTCGATCAGTGGGGGTGGTTGCTTAGAGAGGTTTTACACTATATACAATATATATTTATATACTTGCATTAAAGAAACCCCACAGGAGTCTTTCATGTAATTTAAAAACATGCGAAGTGCATGATCTACTCATTATACAATTTTATCTGTAAAAAGAAGAAACAAACAAACAAACACAAACAGAACGCTTACTACATAGCAACACTGCGTCTGCAGAGTATGCTCTATTGCAGTAAGAAAACACCCCCCTCTACCGGCACCCCACCCCACCCCACCCTACCCCACCCCTCCCCAATAAACAGAACAAAACCACAAAAACATATATATATATAATAGTTTATAATATATATATATAATATATATAATATTATATAAATATATATATTATATATATATATACACACATATACATATACAGTAAAACCTCTCTAAATCGACCGATCATGGGACCGACTTTAAATGGTCCATTTAAGGAGGTGGTCAGTTTATGGAGTTTAAAAAAAATCTTTACAATGGTATTGTATGGGTGAACGTTTCGGACCCAAATAAAGCGATCGATATAGTTAAGTGGTCGATCAGTGGGGGTGGTTGCTTAGAGAGGTTTTACACTATATACAATATATATTTATATACTTGCATTAAAGAAACCCCACAGGAGTCTTTCATGTAATTTAAAAACATGCGAAGTGCATGATCTACTCATTATACAATTTTATCTGTAAAAAGAAGAAACAAACAAACAAACACAAATAACTGCCCCCCCCCCCCTTACCTACTGAAGGAAATGCAATGCAATGGTCGGGCCTAATCTTAATCCCTGGTGACCCGCAGGCGCAGCTGATGAGATCCATTGTGACGTACCTGCGGTAGATGGCAGGTCACGTGATTTCACAGACGGCGTGTCTGACTGCCCACACGTATGCCAGGATACGTGTGTAGCAGCTACCGTTGGATACGGCGCCCTTTATACCGTGCTCTAACAGGGCCGACTGGCAGGCCGTCAAAGCACCGGTTGTAAAAGGGGCTCTACAATGACAAGTCAGTCGATAGGTGGCACTGACAGTGACATACAGTTCGGGCCTTTCTCTACTCTACTGGGTACTGGTTCTCGCCACATACCTGCATACCGGGCACGGTGACCGAATCGGGAGATCGGGAGTTCGGCTCCCAGTCTAGTCAAACCAATGACCTATTAAATTGATACTTGTAGCTTCCTGGCCTGGCGTTCGGCATTAATAGAATAGGGCAAGGACTGGTTATAGCCCTGTCACATTACGACATCTCTCTCCAACGCGTGTCGACGTGTCACTTTTGGGCGAAACGACGGGACACATCGGGAAGCTTTACGTGCGCATTGGTCGCGCGTTGGTACACTTTGACTTGAGTGACAGCGACGGTCTTGCACAAAACCTTCGAAGCACGCCAACGCACACCAACGTCTGGGTGCGACCATTACGGGGACGTTAGGTGCACGTCGAGATCCATTGTACGCGCTGGAATAACGTTATGCGAACGCTATGGGCACGCCGTGCGTGCGTGATGGTCGTTCCCACACATCGCGCCAAATTATTGCTTTGTTGTTTTAAGTCCTAGCTATATCTAAGGGTCATATCAGGATGGCGCACCAACCTCTTTTTGTTTTTTTCCACCATGCGTCGACACACATTGCCTGCACACTACTAACATGCTGCGCTGACGTCAAACTTCTGCTGAAAAGTTGGACGTGTCTCGACGTGTACAACTTATTTTGCGCGTTGGCGGCGCGCCGGCGAGAAGCGTCGTAATGTGACAGCCCCATTAGCAGACACACTTGCTATCCGGACTGCACTTCGTCCACACCTCTCTCTATCTCCTCTCTGCTGGCCTTGCTCCTCCTTGATAATGTCTGAAAAGAGTTGCAGGAGGGGGAGTCTGCTAGCATTTCACTTTCTACCCTTACTCTGCCCGTGTTTTTGGCTCGCCGGCTGGTCACCATAGAGCAAAGAGACACAGTCCGTTGACTAAACTCTCCTCATTTCTCTTTCCTATACTCTACCCATTTTTTTCTCTCCCGGGCTTACTTCTCCCCCTGATCAAGGGAGTTGTTTGCTTGGGTGGGGCCCTGTACCTTATCATTTCTCTTGCTTTGTTCTTGTTGCTGGAACCTGTTGGACCCACCTTTAACCGTCCCTTCCTCCTGAACCCTTGCTGCTGTTACTCGATACAAGTGTTCTGCTACTGATGGACCAGAGTGATTCAGGTCCACCCCCAATGATTCGCCCTTTTGATTGTTGTAAAGACACTTCTACAACCATCCCACCTGAAGATTAATCTTCAACCAAAGTTTTGACCAATTTATCGGGGCCTTTCTATATTGCTGCAGTTTTGTAGCCGGTCACCGTTGTAAGGTTATGAACCCCCCAAAAGCTAAGCTAACTGGTTAGCTCAGTGCCAGGATAATGTGACTGAGTGTGATATCAGGGCATGGTGCCAGCAGCCTGATTTCCAAGTGGGGCAGCACTATAAAGTCGCCATGAGTGTGAACTGTCACAGGTCGGTACCGGTCCTGATATGACCTTAGATGTTGCCAGGAGGTAAAACTCCAACAACCATAGGTTCTCGCCACAGAAACTTCATAGTGGCACCCTCAGGGGGTAGGGGTGTAGGGGGGTCAACTGCTTATAAATTTTAATTTTGTATCTTACTTAAGTGAATTACATGAGGAAGATTCATATAAGTATCTCCTTCCTCTACGCGGTGCCATGTATTGCCGAACCACCCTCAATGGAGCCATTTCTTTATTTGTTGTTTTACGTCCTAGCAACATCTAAGGTCATATCAGGAAGGGTACCGACTTGTGACAGTGCACACTCATGGCGACTTTATAGAGCAGTCCCACTGGGAAACCAGGCTGCCAGCACCATGACCTGATATCCCACTCAGTCACATTATCCTGACACTGAGCCAACCAGTCCCTGCCCTATCCTAATAATGCCATGACATATATATATCTATATGTCATCTATATGACACCACTACCAAAATGAGAAATATTGCGCCTAGAGCGGGACCCGAACCCACATCTCTTTGCATCCAGGGCCAGTGTGCTAACCATAACACCACCTAGGCTCCCTGATATCACTACACTACCCACGCCTACCTGTCTATGTGGTTACTTGCCTGGGAGGTCAGTGCAGACCATTACCCACACATATATATATATATATATATATATATATATATAAATATCTAATATATATCTAATATATATCTAATATATATATATATATATATATATTAAAAAGTGGTTCTTATAATTAATGCCAATGGTCCTAATGGAGATGGTAGGCCTAGGCTAATGCAGTAATGGTACTATTAAAAATGAATTTTGCAAGTACAAATAATCCAGCCGTATTAATTGCTTTAGACCTATGCTATCACTAGTAGGGAAAATTCAATATTGGAACTCTATTTACTAGTCTAGTACTAGGTAGTAGTAGTACTAGTAGTATTAGTATTGCCACTATAAATTTAGCAGGCTCCCTCAATGATTGTGACCTAGGTTGTTTGCGCAAGGCATTCGTTACCATTAATATTTGACTGGATAGTTATTTAGCTTATTGCACGATATCGGGTTAAGCTAGTTATTTACCTTCCAAAGCATATCACCGATATCGTGCAATACACGATTGACTAAATGTCTAAATTATCATTCTTATACTACATAAATCTAACCTGGTGGTTTTTCTTTGCCAGCCATCGACACACCGCGTAGGAATACATTGTTTATACTCAATGTTGCGCATTCTCAAGAACTGACACTCATAATACTGCCTATGTGGTCGCTATTAATTTCATTCAATGTTTTCTTATTTTATGTATTGATTTGATTTTTTCCCAATTATATATTTTCACACTATTGTTGTTGCTTACAATTAATTTGTATTAGTTTCCCCTCAATTCTATGATGTCATAGAAATAAGGTGTTGTGTCTATCAGGATGTCAATTCTTAGGTTCAAACTGGAATTCTAGCGCTTGAACGTCTTAGTATCGTCTCTAATGGACCCAGGTAATCTGATGGACTGTAGTTAAACTTTTATGTCGGCAAAGGCTCCTCGCGCTTAAAGCCGATTTCGCGCGCTAAACAATCACCTAAAGGTATTAATATTTCACATTTTTATTCTTGATCATCTTTGTCAGCCATCTACCCAACCGTGTATAAACACACTGTTTACAATTACATTCGGTATTACACATTCATAAGAATTAACCCTCGGGCTCAGTGTCTAAAAGGAAAGGTTGTTTGATTTTCTACCGCCAGAACGCAGACATCATCAACACTGTCGGTCGCCCAGATCATGACACCGAGGACTAGCAGGCCCCACCTCATTGCTATAGTTGACTTGACACCACTACCAACTAACCACTAAGTTTCACTCACAACTAACAGGTAAGCCCACCCACTGCCTAACTAATCCAATCCTCACTTCAGTTCTTCCTCTGGCCTTGGCTGGACTTACTGTGCATACCGGTGAATCTGGAGGGACTGACGTTTCGATCCTGGTCGAGTCAAACCATCATCATCATTATCATGTGTCGGTCGCGATGCGACAAAGACTGCTTTCATTACTTGACTGCCGCTCTCAATTTAGCTCTCTGCTGTGAGAGTTGCGTCCATGAGTCGGTCTTAATGTCTCTCAGCTTCAGGTTTCTCTTGATGGTATACATTTCATGAAAGCTGCCTGCAAAAGTCTTGAAGTGCTACTGGCTTTTGCAAGTTACCAGCGGCACTCTCTCGGGGAGCAAATAGAGGTTTCACACCGGCAAGAACATGTCAAGACAGGCGTAAAACTATTTGTCCCTGCAGTGGCTGGTCGGGAGATGTTGGGAGTTCCATACATCAACCGCCCTTAATGCTGCCACAGTGATATGGTTTTCTGTTTAGGGTTTGCTCCCTTAGCCTTCGGTTCTGTCAAGAACCTGTACCACAAGACATTGGTTTACAACTCTGCAAGGCAGGGGCGTCAAACTCCCTGAGGTATTGCTATACCTGCAATACCTGCATACAAACCAATGACTTATAAAATAGGTACATGTTGCTGCTCAGTGCTTGGCGTTACGAGATCAGGACAGGGACTGTGAGCACAGTGTCAGGATAATGTGAATGTGTTGGACATCAGGTCATGGTGCCGGCGGCCTGATTTCCCAGTGGGACAGCACTATAAAGTTGCCATGAGTGCACGCTGTCACAAGTCGGTGCACGTCCTGGTATGGCCTAGGGTCTTATTGGGGCGTAAAACTACACCAACCACCCAGCCTCCCCCGGTCCTCTCAGAGGACTGTGGTTGGGCTCTTGGGCTGCCTTTTTCCTTCCTTCCTCCCCCGCCCCCCCCCACCCCCCTCCCACCTCAATTCCTCTGATCACTACCCATCGTAAGTCAACTCCTGACCGCATGGGACTGCTTTCAGCGATGCCCATTCAGTGCTGCAGATTTGCAGCCTTCAGCGCACTAATGTGACTGAAAACTCCCCAATACAATACAATACAACCACACCTCTAGAGCACATTGATTTTTATCGTCGGCTATTGGACATCAAATATATGGCCATTCTGACATATGTCTTTGGAGGAAACCCACTGCCAGCACTTAGGCTACTCTTTTCGATAAGCAGCAAGGGGTCTTTTATATGCACTTTCCCACACACAGGACAGCACATACCACAGCCTTTGATGAACCAGTTGTGGACCACTGGTTCGGCTCAGTGTCTAACAACATAATTCCATTTGTGGTTGTCAAATACATATATTATGAATAAATGAGTGACCGTCTGTTTATTCTGCTCATAACGGTGTAAGAGCATGCACTTGTTCTTGCCGCTGTGCAGTAGTGGTCATAATCCATAGGGATTGATTTCCTTTATCAATAATTTCTGGAAAATTGTGGTGTAAAATCGGGGATTACTTTTTGTGTTGTATTTGTTTCGATTTTTGTACATAGTCAACATTTGTAATACATTGTACCCATGCGATTAGTACTTTAATCTAGATATACTAAGCTAGTGTTTTTGTTTAAAAAAATTAGTAGTCTTGGATATATAAGCCTTAGTTAGCTGTTCTCTTCCCGATAAGTAACCATCTATCCAGGCTAGTGTATTTTCTCTTATCCCTATCTTATCCCATTTTAAAATATGACTGTGTGAAATACTGTCTATGACAGCTGCACCTACAATTTGTTTTTTGTTGATTGCTGAGATGTCATCTGCTATTGTTTTGACAGTTGAGTGGAATTTTCTAAAGCCTATGTCTTTTGATTAGTATGTGACCCCCCCCCCCCCCCCACCCCCTATGTGTTCATTTATATTAGTATTAACGTTTCCTCTTTCTAGTTCAGTAAATAACAATAATACATAGTTAATGTACCCTATTTCAGAATGTTTTAACACTGAATTTATATTTCATTCTTTCTATTTCAAAATCAGAACAATTACGTCATAGATTCATCCTGTATTTCTATGGTTTCATCGGTGTGTCAATTCTTAGGTTAAAAGAACAAATTGTTATGGTGCAACGTCACGATGATGTGAGCGCGTCCTTGGTAACCGATATCACGTTATTCCCCAAGCGGTATCTGTCTTACTATATATACATTTGCCTACTACTAGGAATCGGGATGGAGAGCATTTTCCATAACACTGACACAAAGACCCTATAATAATATAATGGTATTATTTATAGGGTCTTTGATTGACAGTAATAAACAAAAAGTAGGTCCGGGCATGCGCCTACGGTGTTATGCCTTGTGTTTGATATTGGTTTTATGAAATTGTCGTATTGAATGAAAAAGAAACAAACATTCAGTTAAGACAATTAGTTTGAGTGTAAGCAATATCCGGTAGTGTTACTTGATCGAGACCTTGGCCACTAGTGACTTTTTACACCTGATTAGACTGGCGTAATGACATTTTGTGTGAGCTTCAGGCATTGTAGCCTGGAACCTTGGCCTTGGTTTCAACAGGGGTTGCCACTGTGCTTATTTCCATGTGGAGGCACACAGACGGCACCTAGCGGAAAACATGCGAACTGGAACCGGACTACAGGCATTGCATCCCTGCCTATTCAAGTAGTTTCTTAAGGGGCTGTCACACTACGACGTATAGCGTTAGCATATGCAGACGTATCGATTTTCGTCCAACACGTCAGTATACGGCGTCATAGGTTACGTATATGTTGGGCATACGTCGAGTACGCTCTGGGTACGGTGGCATAGGTCGGCATAGGTCGAGCCGCTAAAAATATTTTGTGCATGTTCAAAATGTTCAACATATCTCGCCGTATGGCTCATACGTTTCTCATACGCTTGGCGTACGTTATGCACACATTAGGGGTAGTTCGAGATAGGTTGGAACAGGTTAGCCATACATTCAGCCATGCAGTCCGCATACAGCCAACGGATGCATAACGTACTCCTAATGTACTTTGAACGTATGCCTGCCATATCTCCAGCGTACTTAACATATATTCCGTACTTCTAGCGATAAAGTAACGTATGTAACTTTGGTAAGCGTACCATGAGTGTATGTGATAGGTCAGAGATACGTTCTTCATACGTTACATACATTGTGTGTACATTGCGTTTATGCCCATGTTTATCCCCCACCACCGCAAAGTTAGACGAATGCCGACGTACTGGCAAATTGTCGTACGTTGGGCACACGCTAACGCCATACGTCGTAGTGTGACAGGGCCTTTAGATAAAGGATTCACCCCATACTCGCAGTACATGGGTGAATACCAACCCTATATAAAAGCTGTCAAAAAAGCGCCGAAATGAAATGAGAGCCTAAGTCCACTATCTAAGAAGCAACATTTATTCTTTGTATATGTCTTCATATTTCCCCGCTACCTTTAAGTTGAAAAATCTAATAAAACATCTAGTTTAATAGAATTTAAAATTGAAATCGGCGGCGTTCTATCGCTCCCATATTGTCTTTTTGCATTCTCTCCCATTTCACCAACTCTGTGCCGATATAAGTAGCCATTTGATATTGGAGCCAGGGATTCTACTTCCTGTTACATACTAAAGCTATTTTCACTATGTTGTCGTTCACCCGTGTACTACAAGTATGGGGTGAATCTTTTATCTAGTAGTTTATATGCATGCATACCTGTTTGGCAGTAGCCTTAAGGTTGCATAGTTCGATGGTTTTTGAGTCCCTGTCATTTTCTGAGATATATATTAAATTGACTGTTATAATCGACCTAACTTTAGCTTGAAGTAATTTTTACTTTAAATGATTAACATTTGAGATATTTGAAGTGCAAACATGCAAAATTTGTTTTGGCAAACATGCCAAGACTCTAACACCATAGGCATCATCAATTACAGGTTCTATTAAACTGATGCAGTACTCCCTTCAATGTGGCAACATATGCTTAATAAGTGCATCAGTATCTGACATTGATATGTAGAATCAAATCTAGGTAATTGTTTTGGTATTGAAAATGTGATGCTTCGTCGGACTATGCAGTTTTAAACACTACTGAATAAATTGGACACCAACATATGGAACAGAGTAGGCTAAACGTAACGTAGATACATAGTATATATAGCTTCAATGTGTTTGGCAGGTGACCTTCGCATTTGCCATCTGGTTACATAAGCTTGCTTTGTTTACACCTTCAGAGTAACCGACCTTGTATCTTATAGAGCTGATGCAATGGTTGCACGCATGAACATCCTGTTTTTGATTCAAGTAGTGCCCGAGTATAAAATAGATTGCACCAAAGCAAAGAAGAAAAATAGGAGGGGCTAGGTTTGTGGCTGACCAGTATAAAAACTAATAACAATTAAAATAACTAAAAAGATAAACAAGTTGTTTAGTTTGAATATTATTAATGTTAGCTAAGTCTTCCATATTACCATTTAAGTAAAGTTGCATAGTCCAATGGCTTTGGAATGTTTGCCTTGCTTTTGAGATAAATATAGTAGGCTAACCATTATAAACTACTATTCAGTAATCTGGTGTAACTTTAATGAAAAATTGCTAATTTTGGAATAATTTGAGCTGAAAGAACCCACAATAATTTTGGCAGACTTGCCAAAACTCGTGTACCTATTACCCAAATGATAATCTAATGATGACCGCGTGATGTGGGCTGACCTACTGATAGTAGTAGTATATCACGAGTGATTATACCGGAAAATTATTAGGGGACCTTAGGGATGATTATCTCTGTCCTTAGTATTGATCTCAATGACCTTTGTATTATATTCCTAAATATAATAGACGAGATCATGGTTTCGACTGCGCATGCGCTGAAAACGGCTTTGGGAGCAAAGCAAAGGCGTATGGCCATTGAGTTTGCTGATATGTGTAGGGCAAAACTGCCATTTTATTCAAAATTAATAGAAATACATAACAATTTGGCACAAAAATGGATGGAAGGATGCAATATAATAATATAATGAATATGTTTAAGACACAACTCTTCATAATTAAGCATTTTGATCTAAGAAACATACAATTTCAGTCACTTTACAGGCTGATGTTTACATCACCATTGATTAGCCAGAAGTAATTCTTGTTCTAAATATTAAAATGTCAAATGTGTCAACAAAAAGTTGTTTCAAAGAAATATATAACCAATATCTGATTAACCCTGCTCATTTTCTATTTCTACATATGTCATTAACCATAGGATATAAATAAAAACATGAATAAAATAATTAAAACCTACTCTGGCTATGGCTCTAACACTAGTCTGAGTGCCTAGATTTGTCTAAATCTAAATGCACATGGCATAAGATGTGCTGATTATATTGATGTAAATGCAATGCTGAATAAAAGATTAATATCTTAATTTATTATATATATATTTTTAGTTAGTGTTCTATGTCTCAAACAAAAGCTGAGATGAGCTGAAACTAGCACATTTCATAACTGCACCCAGTGTATTAGCATGTGCCATGTGCTTCTCGTGGGTTTGTTTTGCGCTGAAACATCCCACAATGCACCGCGCTGCTGGAACCGTGATGTAGTCTATTGGTTTTGTGGGTTGAGTAATTAAATCGTACTGGTATAATCATTCATGATATACAACTGGTAGCCTATTCCCATTCGAATGAGGGCAAAACTAATTAGGTCACGAGATTGGCTTAATTGGTTAGTGGCCTCCATGCTAATGACTATCTTAAAGTAGGTGTGCAAAGGGACGGCGTCATAAATTTACTGATTATTCTGTATATGCTGTCCCAAATCATTCAGCTCAAAGTTGGCAATTGTTCATCAAAGCTACCCCGGATTAATGAATAGTAGGTTATAATATAATGATCAACGTGATGTATTTTTCTATATAAAAGAAATAAGGCACACATTCAAAAGCGATCGGACTATGCACCAGTATCTAAGTTGGGTATATAGAATCAAATGTAGGTAAGTGTTCTGGTTTTGAGAAAAGAGAAAAGTTTCAAAGGACGATGATACATATAAGCTCATTTACTCACGCTATGTGTAGGGAATTTTGATCGGACGGACTCCACCCCCCCCCCCCCCCCGCCCCAACCACGCCCAAACCGACTGTTGGGGATGGAACTCACAATCTGGGGAACAATCCCACGACCTGCTGTGCCGGAAGCGGATGCTCTATCCACTATTCAAATGTATTCATTATCAGAATTGGCATAGGGCCACGTCCTTGCAGTGAGATAAGGAATATCCAATTCCTTTGCAACATTCTGCAGTTGAATCTGCATAGGTAATCCTAAAGTTACGTGTCAATTTCATCAATGGCAATGCTGCGGATGTTTGTTTGTTGTTGTTGTCTTATATTCTAGCAACATCTAAGGTCATATCAGGACGGGCACCAATCTGCAAAAATTCTCACTCATGGCAACTTTATAGTGCTGCCCCACTTGGAGACCAGGTTGCTAGCACTATGAGTATGACCCGATGTCCCGCTCAGTCACATTATCCCAATACTGTGCAAACCAGTCCTTGAAATATCCTATTAATGCAGAGTGCCAAGCTAGGTAGCGACAAGTATCAATTTTATAAGTAATTTGTTTGACTGGGCTGGGATTCGAACTTCCGACCTTCCGCACGGGAAGCCTGCAGTCTACCGATTCGGTCACCTCGTCTGTTGCACGCCCGGTGCTGCGTATATGTAATATGCTCACACATACATAGGTGCAAATTAATTATATATGCACACGTCTATAATTAGTTATCTGAAGCTAGACATACTAGTTAGCATCACAGGCAATTAAACCTATTTTAAAATATAGGTAATTTTACATGTGCAAGTTCATACCTTAATTCTGTTCATGGCATATCTGCAGCTAATCTAGATTCGCCCCATATGTCAGTCAGCCTGAGTAGGGGTGAATTTATTTGTTGTTTTACATCCTAGCAACATCTAAGGTCATATCAGGAGGGGTACCGACTTGTGACAGTACGCATGCATGGCGATTTTATAGTGCTGCCCCAATGGGAAATCAGGCCACCAGTACCATGACCCGATATCCCGCTCAGTCACATGATCCTAACACCGAGCTAACCAGCCCTTGCCCTATCCTAATAATGCCGAGCACCAGGCTAGGAAGCGACAAGTATACATTTTTAAGTCATTGGTTTGACTCGACCGGGAACCGAACTCCCGATCTTTCGCACGCGAGGCCTATGCTCTACCGATTCGGCCACCGCGCCGGGTGAATAGGGGTGAAGAACTACCCTATATAAATAAAAGCTGGTGAAAATCTTTGACATGCTGGGTAAATGAAATGAGCAGATAAATTCTTAATTTAAGAAGCAAAATATATTCTTCACATATATTTTAATATTTGCCCACTACTTTTGATTTGAAAAATATAATAAAACATGAGTTCAAAAGTGAAATCAATGGCATTCTCAGGTCGCCATCTTGTCTTTTTGCATTCTCTCCCATTTCACCAAAGATGTGCCGATATACGTAGCCATTTGATACTAAGGTCATATCAGGACGGGTACCGACTTGTGACAGTACACACTCATGGCGATTTAATAGTGCTGCCCCACTGGGAAATCAGGCCGCTGGCACTATGACCCGATAACCCACTCAGCCGCCACCACCTCCCCCCACCCAGGTTACCCATGTCACCCACGCCCCCCCCCCCCTGCCACTGTGCTGCTGCCACTGGGCCCCCTACCACTGCGCTTCTGCTCTGGTATATCAACTGTTGCTGCCACCTGTGCTACCGCTCTCTGCCGCCACTATCTGTGCTGCCACTGTGCGCGCAGGTACCATGTTCCTCGGTCGTCCCTCGGGCCGCCCTCCTCCTCGGGTACTTCGGCATGCTGCAACAGTCGAACCTGTTGTCGCCGAGTCCCGAGGGCTGGGGCGGCCCCCACACCATCACCCGCGGCGACGTGCTTTGGGCCCCCGGGGGCCTCCGGGTCACTGTCAAGACCTCCAAGAAGATATCCGGGCCCGCGGGGGCGGTCGCCCTCTTCATCTCCGCTTGCCCGAGGCCCGGGCTCTGCCCTCTCACCGCCTGGACTGCTGCCGTGCTTCAGCATCCCGTGCCCTTCGATGCCCCTGCCTTCATTATGCCCTCGGGCCACCCCCTCGACCCGCGGTCCCTCACCGCCCTCTTTCGAGGCGCCCTCCGCGCCCGAGGCGTCCCGGGGGCCGAGGCCTTCACCCTCCACAGCCTCCGCCGAGGAGCCGCCCAGGCCTGCCATGCCGCCGGCGTCGACATATCCGATATCATGGCCCGAGGGACATGGACCTCTGAGGCGGTGCATGCCTACGTGCCCCGCCTCGCCCCCTCGGCAGGCCCTCGAGCCCTCTCCTCCGTCTTGGTGGAGGGCTCCTCGGATCCACCTCCTGGACCCTCAAACTATTAGACATTACACTCATCATTGACATTCACCTTACCCTTCTTATACTTAAATTTTCCATGCTGATACTTCATTCATGATACACATGCTTACATTGCCCTACTGATATTCATGCTTGATGATTGCTTACTGATATCCATGTTTATCTCAGCATTTCTCAATAAAATGCCTTTTATCCACACACGCTTCCTCGTCCTTCCTTGTCGCGCATTGGTCGTAATGCTCGCATTGCAGTTGATGCGAGGCGAGGGAGGACCCCCCCCCCCCCCTTCCTCCTCCAGCCGTTGGCCCTTGCGTAATCTTCCGCGCTTCCCTCCCTTAAAGCCAGCCCCGAGGCCGCCTCAGGCCACTCACCCACCTGCCTCCAGACACTCTACTCCTCCACTCCTTTTTTCCCCACCCACCATCCCTATACACCAACTCTCCACTATAGGGTGGAGGGCTCCTCGGATCCACCTCCCGGACCCTCGAACTATTAGACATTACACTCATCATTGACATTCACCTTACCCTTCTTATACTTAAATTTTCCATGCTGATACCTCATTCATGATACACATGCTTACATTGCTCTACTGATATTCATGCTTGATGATTGCTTACTGATATCCATGTTTATCTTGGCATTTCTCAATAAAATGCCTTTTATCCACCCACGCTTCCTCGTCCTTCCTTGTCGCGCATCATCCTGACCCTGAGCTAACTAGTCCTTGCCCTATCCTAATAATGCCAAGCACCAGGCTAGGAAGCGACAAGTATACATTTTTAAGTCATTGGTTTGACTCGACCGGGAACTGAACTCGCAAACTCCTGATTTTCCGCACGCGAGGCCTGTGCTCTACCGATTCGGCCACCGCGCCCGGTCATGCCAATATGTGTTTTGAGGGGGAACTTATATCAAAATTACACACGACCTACTGATACTAAAAATAAAATCAAACTGAAACTGAGTCTCAGTGTGGAGTGACTGTCTTGGGTGACCTGACACATGATGATACAATGGGTGTATTTAAATAAACATTTAATATATACAAGCAGTCACAACATATGACAAAGCCTTTGTTGTAAATGACCTAATTTTGAAAATAGGCTTAAATATCTTTCAGCGGAAAAGCAAAGTAGAAATGTATTTTAATTAGTTAGACTTAGAGGTGTGATATTGCTATTATGTCTGGCTTTAAACAATGCAGAGTAAACGGCATTGTGTGTGTACCTTGTAATCATATGTAAATATATTTTGTGTTCATATATAGATATCTATATATATATATCATATGTAGATATATATCATATGTAGATATATATCATATATAGATATATGTGTATATAGATATGTAGCTATATATAGATATTAATATATATAGGGCCTATATATTTGTATATATACGGAGATGTATATATATATATATATATATATATATATATGCAGATATATATCATGTACATGCAAAGTATCTAAATTGCCATTATTTAGAGTTGCATGGTCCGATGGCATTTGAATTTGTTAGTTATATTTGAGATAAATAGCTCAGGTTAACCAGTATATCCTAATATTCATTAGTCCCGAGTAACTTTGATGAAAAATGGCTAGTTTTGGAGCAATTTGAGCTGAAAGAACCCAAAATAATTTTGACAAGCTTGCCAAAAGTCCTGTGGCTATGAGTCAAATCGTCATCTCGAGGTGACCACGTGATGTGAGATGACCTACTAATCCTGGAACCTGACAGGGCTGTAGGTAGGTATTTCTGTTTGGGGTGGAACATTCTGGAAACGAATTGGTGCCATAGGCTGTGGCACTAGGGTTTTTAACAAAATATTATTTTGTAGAAAGGTTAATTTGATATATATCTATCGAATTGACCAAGTAGCATCGAATATCCAACATCACATATACATCGGTATATGAGTGACATCATCCCAATGGCAGAAATTTCAAAACGTCAAACTATGCAACCACCCACCAAACTGCAGATTCTATGATTCAGCCAGGCCTGAGCATTAATGGTTTGACGGGATCTGTCGCAATTGCGCATGTTTCTGGGTTTAATGCTATGATTGCAGCAGCCATTCTGGTCATGCCTATGTTTTCTTGTTTGGATGGGATCCATCGCAAATGTGCCGTTCCACAGCGTATGCGTTGGAGGACAGCCTGGGGTCGTAGCACCATATCAGTTTCTACACTCACCTATGACGAACTGCACATGCTGCGATCCTGAGCCGTCCGCCAGCGCATACACTGCGGAACGGCTGCTGCCATCATAGCGTTAAGCTCAGAACCTGGCGCATTTGCGATGGATCCCGTCCAAACGATAACACATGACCAGAACAGTTGCTGCCATCATAGCATTAAACCTGGAGATCTGTGCATTTGCGGCGGATCCCATCAAGCAATTAATGCTCAGGGCTGGCTGGATCATAGAATATGGCTGCTGCCATCATAGCATTAAGCGCAGAACCTGGCGCATTTATGATGGATCCCGCCCAAATGATAACGCATAGGCACAACCAGAACGGCTGCTGCCATCATAGCATTAATACCGGAAACCTGTGTATTTGCGGCGATCCCATCAAACTATTAATGCTCAGGCCCGGCTGATGTGGCCAGCATGGAACGGCTGCTGTATTAGCTAATACAAAAGATCTGAAAGTTAAAAACTTTCAAATGCACACATCTCACTCCATATGGTTCACTCCTTTTTACATTCAATAACAAAAAAACGTTTTCCTTTTATAAACAGTGTAACTGACAAATTTGAAACGGATGCACGCAAAACACATGTGTGCGCATCATCACGTACATTTAGACCACCAAGGATATGCATACTGCTTACATACCGTATGTGTAGACCTTGTAATCTAGGTCACTCTACACCACCAAGTGGAAAGGTTCAGTACTCAGCATGCACCACCCTGTGGCACAAATTAGAACTATTCTGAGCTTGTTTGTTTTCCCGGACAGGTATGCCGATTCCCTTTAACATTTTGCATTGCTATCTAATGAATTTGCATTTCTAATCTACATATTATTGCTCTGTTATTATTTACTGTTATGTCATCCATATGTCTCATCCTCCCTCATACCATATAGAGACCCGATGGCAGATGCAATTTAATTGACAAATGTAAAAATTTCAAAATTTCAATTACCCAAATTGATGAATTATATTTGTAGAATTGACCAAATAGCATTGAATATCCAACATGGAGAGGGGGGGGAGCAACATCCACTTCATTTCCCCTTCCCCTCTATGCCCTACACAGTAGTCCTACTTGGTCGGGGGGGGGGGGGGGGGGGAGGCTAATGAAGTCATGAGATTGGCCTAATTGGTTAATGGCCTCCCTTCATAATAGGTGTTTCAAAGTGAGTGTCCAAAGAGGTGAGGTTATACATTCACGGGTTATTCTGTATATGCTGTCCCAAATCATTAGCTAATGCACCAGTATCTAAGTTAGATATAAAGGATCAAATGTAAGTCGTTGTTTTAATTTTGACAAAATTATATTTCATCGGACTATGCAACTTTAAGAGCTGACTTATATTACGTATTATGCCTCACTTCAAACAATGAAGAGAAAACTGTATATGTATAGTACTAGTACTTTAGTACTAGTAGTAGTATATATATATTATTATATGTGCTCTATAATCTATTATGGGAATATAAACAAGGACACTCCCCCCTAGCAGTTCTCTCCCTTACTTACTCTGTACCCTAATGTCACTGAGCTATTACTACCATAGGACTAGGTTAGTTCCTTCATTCTCCACTGCACTGCCACCTGTGAGCAGCTCATGACCGCATGATACCAGCTGCGCCTGGTCACTACCACTACCACTACCGCTCCCTCTCAGCAGGCCTGCGCTACCCGCGGGAGGTGCGGGGCCGGCGAGTGGGACGCCACCGCTGACCTGCATCCAGCAGTTTTGGCGCGAACATGCGCCGCTGACATGCGTAGACCGGAGGTCTGCCCCGACTGGGGAGGAGGCGGCATCGCTGGTAGCGATGGAGCCCACCCGGCCACCTACGGCGAAGACCGGAAGGATACCAGTGAGATACACAAAAAATTACACGATGTACACACGGGAACGAAGGAAAGGGTGCATGCAGAGATGCAAAAAATCTTTCCCATCGCCGAAGGCGGTGAGACCCGGCCGGTGGCCAGCTGCGCGGACCGGGGTGTGGGCACCGGCCCGCGTGTAAACAATGGCACGTGGGATGGGAGCCCCGGGGGGGCGTGGCAGGTGGCGGCCCCTGGGCTTGCCGGTGAGACCCGGCCAGTGGCCAGCGGCACGGACCCGGGTGTAGGCACCGGTACGCGTGTAAACAATGACACGTGGGATGGGAGCCCCGGGAGGGCGTGGCCGGTGGCCCCCCCGGGGCATGCCCCGGCGGAAAAACTGTGGGTTTGACCGGCCATTGCCAGCGATACAGGCGGGGGCCCCAGACGATGGGTACAGCGACCGGATGGCCTGAGACCTGAATGGCTCCGGGTGGAGGATGGGGATCACGCAGACGAGCGGGTGTTCTCGGTCGAAGTGGCGGAACCCGGCGGGGACCGCGCTGTGGACTTTGGTGTCTGGGACAGGTGCATAGGAGGCGTATGTGGCTGCATACACAAAATTGAGGGGGTGATCTCCCAGATGAGGCCATGCAGGGTGTTCACAGAACTCTTCCTACGAGGAGACACCGACCCTGATGCCGAATACATACTGAAAGGGGTGTGTTTTGGTTTTATGGTCATAAACCACGATTGCACGGCGGCCTATGACTGTCCACACGGCAGGGGGGGTGACAGCACCGACAGAGCCGCCATGTAGAAAAAACTCGACACGGAGATTGAAAGCGGTGCCCTGACGGTCGTCTCAGACCGCCCTACCTGCGTCCACAGGCTGTTCTGCGTCCCCAAGGACGGGGGAGGAGTCAGAGGTATAGTGGACTGCACTCGACCCGAGGGGGAGTCAGTGAACAATTACACGGATGGGGTGGCCGAAAAATTCTCATACAACACCGTGGATGATGTGGCGGCCCTCATGCAGAGGGGGGACAGCCTCGCGACTATCGACATCCGGGATGCATACCGCGCGGTCAGCATCCACCCACGGGATCGAGAGAGGCAAGGGATATTCTGGGATTTCGGTGACAACCCTGTCTACCTCCGTGACAACAGGCTCTGCATGGGCCTAGCCTCCAGCCCATACGTGTTCAGCAAGCTCTCGGACTTCATAGTCCGCTGTGCGGTCCGCGAGGGAGCCGGTGAGGTTGTTAACTACCTTGACGACTTCTGCGTGGTGTCAAGGGACTTTGAGGCGGGGTGCGCCGCCCAAGCCAAACTGATCGCCATCCTGCGGAGGATGGGGTTCCACATCAGCTTCCGCAAGGTCACTTCCCCGGCCACCCGGACCAGGTTCCTGGGGATCGATATCGATACGGTGGCGCTGTAGATGTCACTACCCGAGGACAAGCTTGTCAAGATGACGGCAGCCCTGGGGGAGCTGGAGGGGAAGCGGAAGACCACGAGGGGCCGACTGGAGAGCCTGGCTGGTCTGCTGGCCCACTGCGCCAAGGTGGTCCGAGGCGGACGGACATTCTGTAGACGCATCTACGACACTGTGGGGGGGGTGGCAAAGCCGCACTTCAAGGTCCGCCTCTCCAGTGGCTTCCACGAGGACAGGAAGTGGTGGTTGGCCTTCGCGAGAAGGTTCAATGGGAAGGCCAAGATCATCGGCCGCCACACCCCTTACGTCTCCACATACAGTGATGCCTCCGGTGAGGGTTTTGGCACCATCCACGACCGGGACTGGAGGGTGGGGGCATTCAACAGGGAGGCCGATGAGACAATCAGGCACCAGGTGGGCCACCATCATGCGCCCCCGGATGAGGCCTGCCGAGGAGCCCACATCAATGTACTGGAAATGTGGGCGGCGTTCTGTGCCTGCCAGACCTGGGGCCACCGATGGAAAGATAGCACGGTGGTGATGGTAACGGACAACGAGACAGTCCGGGCCGCCCTCAGCACGGGCAGGTCGAGATCGAAGGGGGTGATGTACTTCATCCGGAGGCTCTTCTGGATAGCCACAGAGCACAATTTCGACATCCAATCTGTCCACGTGAGGAGCGCCGACAACACCATCTGCGATGCCCTGAGCCGTTGGAACGAAAAAGAGAGCAGGACCAGGGTGAGGGTGGCGGACGCCGCCCAGCTACTCTGCTGCAACCACATATTTATGGACCGTTTGCCTTCCTCTACTTCCAGTTGCGGAGCTGCACAAGGAGAAACTGGCGATGCAGCGGCAGTACTACGCTCCTAACTCGAGGACGACGAGAGGAGTCCAGGTGAGGCGATACCTGGACTTCATCGAGGAATTTGGGGGACATTTTCCTACCACGCCATGCCCGCCATCCCAGACGGCACTATATGCTGTGTGGCTGGCTCGATCACTCAAATACACATCGGTTTTGAATTACCTGAGTGGCTTAAACTTCTTCTTGAGATCGGAGGGCGCGGAGGCCATCGACTACAAGAGCTTCGAGCTGGCCTCTACGCTAAAAGGTATCAAGCGGGAGCAGGGTTGCCATCCCAGACAGGCAGCTCCCATACTACCAGGCATGCTCAGACGGATCTTCTCCGGCCTGACTTCCTCCGAGGGACACACCGCCTGGAGGGCGGCGGTCCTGTGCAGCTTCAGGGCTCTCCTGCGGAAGTGCCAGGTGACCTCCTCGGACTCAGCTCTACTCAGACGAGACTTTTCCTTCCTCCCCTGGGGGATGATGGTGAGGGTGCGCCGCTCCAAAACCATACAGTTCTCGGAACGTGTGCTGGAGATTCCCGTGGCCCGTTGCCCAGACCTGTCGCTGTGTGCGGTCCACTGGACCGAGAGGCACTTCGGGCTGGTCCCGGCTGGACCCGATGACATGGCTTTCCGGATCCCGACGCCCGCAGGCTCATCGACACCCCTACTGTACTCAGGTTATCAGGGGATGCTGAAACATTTCTGTGGTGTGGCGGGGCTGGATTCGGCTGACTACTCCTCACACTCCCTACGACGGGGGGGGGTTGTACCTTCCTGTCCATGTGCGGCGCCACACTTGAAGAACTCAGGGTGAGGGGGTACTGGGCGAGCGACAACATCTTTGCTTACCTCCAGACCCCCCTGAGTGTGCGCATCATCAACGATATCAGGGTCTCCGCCTCCTTCTCCGGAGGTCTGGGGGCTGAATATCAAGACTATTAAGACTTCCGGGTTGGGGGGACCTTGGGGTCTCTTGGCAATAATATATTCCCGCCAGAGAATATATACTCTTTCTCAACCACTCCTGTCTTTTGTTATTCTGTTTCCAGGGGACAACTGTTTATGTGCTCTATAATCTATTATGGGAATATAAACAAGGACACTCCCCCCTAGCAGTTCTCTCCCTTACTTACTCTGTACCCTAATGTCACTGAGCTATTACTACCATAGGACTAGGTTAGTTCCTTCATTCTCCACTGCACTGCCACCTGTGAGCAGCTCATGACCGCATGATACCAGCTGCGCCTGGTCACTACCACTACCGCTCCCTCTCAGCAGGACGGATTTTTAATTTTAGGTGGGCAATAATATATTCCCGCCAGAGAATATATACTCTTTCTCAACCACTCCTGTCTTTTGTTATTCTGTTTCCAGGGGACAACTGTTTATATATATATATATATTATATATATATGATTAGGTACCGGCAGCAAAATTTAAAAATGTAATTTCATCTAAATCATATACATACAGAAATAGTTACAAGCATGTGAATATTGATGAAAAAAGCACCATTCCTGGACTTTTAATGGGCGCTGCCGGTACCTAATATAATATATATATACCTATGTACCTAATATAATATATATATATATATATATAAATATATATATATATATATATATACACATGCATACACACACGCACAAATACATATAGTATAGCATGCGCACACATACATGTAATGATGTATGTATGCATACATACAGACACTCTGCAAAGAGAGACTGCACTCACCTGGGTGGCGGGGGGCGTTGTTTTGGTGCTTACTGACAGAGTGCCTGTCTCCTGGTGACCTTCCCAATCGTCCACACACACACAGCAGTGTTCCCACACTGCACACTGCACATTGCAAACTGGTACTGCCTACTGCCGGTTCGGTGCTGTGTGCCCAGCGTTCAGCAAGAACAGGGAACCCTTCCAGCAGCCCTCGGCATACACTCCCAACAAAAGACAAATGACATTGCCTCCACACCAAGCAACAGTAGCGACGCCAGCTACACCAGCTACGTGAGCAACATCAGCTACACCAGCAACGCCAGCTACACCTCACTGTGGACACTGTGCAGTAAGCGCCGTTGGCTGCCAGTACTACTGCACATGGTTATATCATTGCATAACAGCAGTCATTCATCCATAACAACAACAACAACAACAACAAATCAACCCCCCTACGTCATGGTAAATAAATCCTCCACTGCAACAATCACCGACCCTGGTACAATGTTAGTGGTAGTGGTAGCCGTAGGGTGTGGGGAGTTGAGGGTGGGGGGTACAGGCTCCGGTTGTTGTCCCCCCAACCACCACTCTCGGTGCATCTCCACTGGCCTTGACCTTGGCGATGTTCACAGAGAGGACACACGTTCGGCGGGACGTTCCCGCCGTTCCCTTTGGGGTCCGCCGCTGTTGCTGAATGTCGTCTGCCTCACTGAGAGTATGTCGGAATGCCCGGGTGTGGCGGTTCCCGAGGAGGCAATGTGTTTATCTATATATATGTATTATGTGTGTGTAGTTTGGAAGGTGGTGGAAGGTGGTTGGGGTGAAGAATGGAGTTGCTCAGGAGATGCAGGAAGTATAGCTGACACACTGACCGGGTGGTTAGGGTGCCCGACCACCGGGTGGTTAGGGTGCCCGACTGGGTGGTTAGGGTGCCCGGCCGTGTGGTAAGGGTGCCCGACTGGCCAGCAGCCGACCGTCAGAAAGTGCTGCTTCCCGCCACTACGGACCTGAGGTGACTGCAGCAGCACTCGCTGATTGGTTATTGGGGAGTGGGGAGCCGGACAGGTTGGACGATCCAAGGGCAGTGGGCACCGCTACTACTATCAGCAGCGGCCCGCCCACTCGCTGACTCGCTCACTCACGCAGTGTCCGCCCACAACCACAAACATTGACATTTCGATATGATAACTCCGATGAATTTAGTTAGATTTTTTTTTTAAATACCACTTTCGCCATTACAAATCCGAACCAGCATGCAACAGACACTAGAGTTGTCTACAATGCATCCTGTTTACAGTTCGTCTGTGTGAACTGCGGAGTGTCGTCTCTTCCCAGATCTATATCGATCTGGGCGAACTTGATTGGTGGCAGTAACTCAGGTCGCTCTTCAACGTAGTGGATATTTGGGACACATGGGGGGACAATCAAGTGCGACCGTGGACTTGGGACCTATTGATCGGGCGGGCCTATCTGCGTGAGGAATGCTATGGTAGCGTCTCCTACTGATCCAAACACAGCCCCCCCCCCCCATCCCACACTTCTGCTATCGCAAAATTTAGTTTTCTCCCAGTGAATTGTCAGTGACTATATTATATACATTATATTATATATACTATTATTATTATATATTATTTTATATATTATATATATTATATATCTTTTAACTTTAATTTTTTTATATAAATTATATATATTATATATATATTACATATATATTGTATATATTTGATATATTATATGGCATATGGCAAGGATTGGTTATAATATAATATATATAATATTATATATATAAATTATATTATATATATTATATATATTATATATATATATTATATTATAACCAATCCTTGCCATATGCCAGTATTGCCAAGGGCCAGGCAAGCTAGCGACAAGTATCAATTGTATAAGTCGTTGGTTTGACTCGATTGATTACGGTTCAGACTCAAGACCTCCCGCATAGGAGCGAGCGCTGTAGCCACTCAGCGACCACATGACATGATACATACAAGAAGCATTATAAACAGAACCACTAACAAGTGTACGGTCTATGAAATGACGTTGATCATCTAGTGTTTTCTATCACTATAAACAAAGAACCAACACACACATATAAATTTGCTTCCCGTGTTATCTGGTTATCGATCTCAAAATAATATAGCGAGCTAAATTAAAACATATAGAAAATATAGAAACACATTTAAAATCAACACGCACATATACTAGCTTATTGAAATATTCATATTAGAACATTTTATTAAATAGCAGAGTGTCCCATATAATACCAACCTAAAAACAACTATTTATTGATGTATTTGACATTCGGTTCATTTTGGTTTAAATAACTATATTTAGATGTATAAGTAGCTGGTTAATACATTTATGTAAGAGTTATTATTCATATAGCGTCGCTCTGTAGGTAGTTAGTACGCGTGTTTATATGACTGGTAGGACTACTAAGCCATCGATTAATATGAGAAGTACAGTAGTATCTGTCTTCAGCGACCCCTGTGAGTGCCGAACTGCTACCGTATGCGAACAATCTTTTTCAATATACGTCAACGAACTGCCTTTGTCTCATTTGATTGTCCCTTCAATAACAGGACACCTGCTATGTGAGGACACCATTGGTCTGAATGCAGTGGTCTCATTTGGAGACAGGTACCACTGTAGTCCTATCAACACTCGAATATAGTAAAACTTTCCTAACTGACCACCTCCACAGATCGACCACTCCCATATATCGATCGCTTTATTGGGGTTCCAAACAATCGCCCATACAATACCATTCTAACGATTAAAAAAAATTCCCCAAATCGACCACCTCCACCAATGGACCATTTAAAGTCAGTCCCATGGTCGGTCGATTTAGAGAGATTTTACTGTATTCTGGTTCAATGTATTTAGGTCACAGATTTCACTAAGATTCCAGCAGGAGTGTCTAATAGTAATAGTAATTTTACATCAAATAATACAACCACTCTATATTCTCATACCTTACTCCCCAAACAAGAAGCCCTTTTTACCCTACACGAGTTCTCTATGAGTCGTTATATTAGAATAAATACATTATTGTTTGTTTGTTGTTGTTTTACGTCCTAGCAACATCTAAGGTCTTATCAGGATGGTTACCGACTTCTGACAGTGCACACTTCATAGTGCTGCCCCACTGGGAGACCAGGCTGCCAGCACCATGATCTGATATCCCAGTCACTCACATTATCCTGACACTGATCGAACCAGTCCTTGCCCTATCCTAATAATGCCGAGCGCCAGGCTAGGAAGCGCCAAGTATACATTTTAAAGTCATTGGTTCGAATCGACCAGGGTCCTAACCCACAAACTCATGGGTTTGGATCCATCGATCGCCTAAAACAGAGCACGGACTCTCAACTCGAATATTACGTTCCATATTAAATTCGGCAAATTCACATGGGAAAAAAAGTGTGAATGCCTGCTAAAGCCTAGGTCACAAATGCTGCGAGCACCATACGGTGCTGTAGTCTGTGGTGTGTCTTGCGGTTTATGCAAATGTTACGGCGTTGCAGCCTGCAGTTTATCTCTTCACAAATCCTATGGTTTGTGTTCAATTTATAGACATATCTAATATACAAAAAAGTCCTAACTTTGTTAATATTGATCACACAAACATGAATTGTGTACCATATTGATATTCATTTTACAACCTTTTCATTGATGTCAACAAAGGTGATCGTACAGTGTTATGGAGTCTGGATTCCCAGGATTGCGGCCTGCGGCGTTGCGATTTTTCGAAGTTAAGATGACTCCAACTTAAAAAAAACACAACCCTTGCGGTGAGCAAAAAACAGCACGGTGACCGTAACCCACTGTTCAGTCACTGAACGGTCTGGCGGATGCGGCAACTTATGGTCGCCACAATCACGCCATAACGCATTTGTGACCGAGGCATTACAGTGGCGATTCTGTGTGTTTGTGTAGCCAGTAAAACATCATGACTGATACTCAAAGAGTTGAAAGAAAGAATGCTTGCTGGTCATTGATGTTGATATTTATTCATCTGGCAAAACAGATCCGAATGTATTTAGTTTAGTGTAGCATTAAGGCTGCATTCCATATAGGCGTAATGCGTAATGCGAATGCGAATGCGACAAAAAATCGAAAAGCCTTGAAACCTATGAGCTACATTCCATACATGTGTAATGCGTAATGCGAATGCGAATGTGTCAGAAATCTATTATCCCGATCGCTCCATGTAGCGATCGGTGTGTAATGCGTTATGCATCAAGCTGGGTGTGGATAGAAACCTGAGTCTGATGTGTCCATTAGTTTAACACCAGGAGAGGCGACTGAGCATTACGGAACAGTCACACACAGGGGTGCTGATTGGAAACACATGGTGAGCTGGGCACCTGGGAGACATACGGTTAGGGGAAAGCTAAATATGCTACCATATGCACAGAAATATGAATACTTATCTATAATTTGGTTATAATAAAGGTAGGAACCCCCATGTGACATATAACAAGTTACATAGATATACATTCAATATTTGGTCATATACAGAGCAGTAGGGAGAATAATTGTTTATTTTTATTTTTAAAATATAGCCAGTCGTGTGCCGCATAACGCATTACGCGTGTATGGAATGATGGCATTCGCATAACGCATTACGCATTACGCGTATATGGAATCCTAGCTTTAAGCAAAACGGCGAGCCATGTTTTTATTCTGACTTTCTGCCAATTCATTGTCACACATATAAAACATGAGTCCCGGAGCGAAGTTCTAAAACAGGATCCCCGTCCAGGATGCATTTTTATTCTTCACGGTAATTTTGTATCCAGCGCCGGACTGGCATGCCACAAAGCTACGGACCATATAGTATGGGACATAATACTCATCATATGCTCATATTGTAATATAAGAAGTTTTGTTGTTTGGGGACCCCCCCCCCCCTTCCTGGCAACATCTAAGGTCATTTGAGGACGGGTATCGACTTGTGACAGTGCCCACTCTCGGAGATTTTATAGTATTGCCGACCGGGCGCGGTGGCCGAATCGGTAGAGTGCAGGCCTCCCATGCGGGAGATGGGAGTTTAGTTCCCGATCGAGTCAAACCAATGACTTAAAAATTGGTACTTGTCGCTTCCTAAGCAGGCGCTCGGCATTATTAGGATAGGGCAAGGACTGGTTGGCTCAGTGTCAGGATAATGTGACTGAGTGGGATATCAGGTCACAGTGCTGGCAGTCTGGTCTCCCAGTGGGGCAACACTATAAAGTCGCCATGAGTGTGCACTGTCACAAATCGGTACTCGTCCTGATATGACCTTATATGTTGCCCGGACGTAAAACTCCAACAACCAACAAACATGATTTTAAAGTAATAATGAGGGGGGAAATTAGTGTCTGTTAGTGTTACAGTTGTGCAAAAAATACAAGTCTGATTTCATTTAGAATAATTAGATGCGACATCGAATTACCGGAGAAAAGGATAAACTTAATAGATTTATCCAAGTTTAAAACAGTTGTGATTTTATCCCTGTTCGTGGGCTTTCAGTGTACATATCGAGTAATGGGTCAATAAATCCACGAATGCCTATATTATGGATTACATTTGATTTCAAATCTAGGCTGACATATTATAGAATTTGATATGTTCATTGAAGCTGCATCAGTCCCATGAAAGCATTACATTTTCGGAACAAAACATTTATCTATATTTGATTCAACATATCCGACTTAGATACCGGTGCACTTATTAAGCATGTGTTGCTGCACAGAATGGGATACAAAGTCAATGTAAGAGAACATGTTACTGCTCAAGTCTATGGGGCCACAGTTTTGACAAGAATGCAAACATTATTTTCACATGTTTAAATGTTTACTGGTTATTTGTTGTTCTTACATCCGTTTATTTAGCTGGGAAAATGTCAAAGGCAGACAATTGGTCTTCTTCATTCAACTGCTCCTTTCCTTATCCTAAAAATACCGTCTTGTAATTGATGAGGTTGTCTCGGCCAGGATTCAAACCCGGGTTTTACTGGGCTGAGAATCGGGGGTCTTGGAGTCCAGACCTGGATTTTTCTCTGGGTTCGAATCCCACGACTTGCCAAATGGGGAAGCACGCGCTCAATTCGACCATTTTGTCTGGGGTTCAAAGTGAATCTAAGGTGTGAGATCTGTAGTGAATGATACTATTGATAGGGATGAGAGGGACAGACACCGCACTACAGGGTGTTTAAATAGACCGAGTCGCAGCTTCAGTCCTAACAAGTTATACCCCAATCACACTATTGGTTGCGACCCCTTTCCGATTACAAAAAAGGATTGGTCGCAAACTGTCGCAAGTGGTCGCAAAATAATCGCTAATGGTACTCAGTGGTCACCGACCTCCTTGTGACCAAAATGGTCACAAGGATGTTGCAGCTACTGTACTACAAACCTCCTTGCGACCAAAATGGTCAACCAGAGGTTGGTGACCATTGCTTTGGTTGCAAGGATGTCACCGGTGACTGTGAGTTCTTTCGTCCAAAGTGGTCGCAAGCAGTCACAATCCGTAGCCATGAGTGTGCACTGTCACAAGTCGGTGCCCATCCTGATATGACCTTAGGTGTTGCCAGGATGTAAAATTCCAACAACCAACCACAAACTATGAATAGCCATATTCGATAATGGTGATTGTGAACAAGTGAAGTTGTGTGGGTCATGTTACTGCCCGTTTAATAGAGTGTCCACCTGTGAAGGTGTGGGACATCCGATCGATCCTGCTCAGTGCACACATTTGCAGTTTGGGTTATTTTCCATTCCAACCAGTGGTCCACAACTGGTTCATTAAAGGTTGTGGTATGTGCTGTCCTGTCTGTGGGAAAGTGCATATAAAATACCCCTTGCTACTTATTGGTAAGAGTAGCCTATGTGGCAGCAGCGGGTTTCCTTCAAAGAAATATGTCAGAATGACCATATGTCCAATAGCCGATGATAAAAATCAATGCGCTCTAGAGGCATCGTTAAATAAAACAAACCTTTGCTTCTTTAATAGTTATGGCTTAAACCTAAGCACCTTTAATCTACAGTGTCTGGAATTAGCTGAATATGATGCTTGTTTATTTATTCAGGGAACTAGTCATCATCATCATCATCATGCTGTCGGTCGTGATGCGACAAAGACTGCTTTCATTACTTGACTGCCGCTCTCCATTTAGCTCTCTGCTGTGAGAGTTGTGTCCATGAGTCGGTCTTAATGTCTCTCAGCTTCAGGTTTCTCTTGATGGTATCTTTGAACCGGAGACGGGGGCGCCCTCTCTTTCTGTAGCCAAAAGACAGTTGAGAATAGAACATTTCATGAAAGCTGCCTGCAAAAGTGTTGAAGTGCTGCTGGCTTTTGCAAGTTACCAGCGGCACTCTCTCGGGGAGCAAATAGAGGTTTCACACCGGCAAGAACATGTCAAGACAGGCGCAAATCTATTTGTCCCTGCAGTGGCTGGTCGGGAGATGTTGGGAGTTCCATACATCAACCGCCCTTAATGCTGCCACAGTGACATGGTTTTCTGTTTAGGGTTTGCTCCCTTAGCCTTCGGTTCTGTCAAGGACCTGTACCACAAGGCAGTGGTTTAGAACTCTGCAAGGCAGGGGCGTCAAACTCCCTGAGGTATTGCTATACCTGCTATACCTGCATACCTAGTCATACTACTTGTAAATAGCCAATACTCATGACACTTGTGAATGCTTAAAGTAGCCAGGGTCTCAGGGTTAACCTGAAACACAATTGAATCAGGATTTCATTTGTTTTATTTCTGATAGATTCATTATGCAATGTCAAAATACACAAGGCAGGATTTATCCAGTACAGCCTGCCCTGATCTGACCGTAGATGTTGCTAGGACGTAAAACAACAACAAACAAAGAAATCCAGTACAGAATAATACTTATTTTTCATTCATGTCAATTACTTTGACACAAATCTACAACTATAACTCGCAATGAAGCCGCAGGGTTAAAAACAGGTTACAAGAGCTTTAAATCTTCACAACTGGCATTGAGCCAAAATTACAAGTGCACTGTCAGGCTGTGTATCCATAGACTGTTCCTTTGTGGTATGTTCCGTGTTTGCTTGTGACCTTGTGACGTGCCATACAGACAATGAACCTCTGTTTTGTTTAGCGGCTGTTCCCATAGGTTGGACCCAGGGACCGTATGGCCTTGTGCATGGCACATGTGACGCACTGACTGGGAACATAGAGGATGAACATTTTCATTGTCTGTGTGGCACGTGACAAGGTCACAAGTGAACACTGAACAAGGGAATATGTCACAAGGGAACAGTCTATGGATGCACGGCATAATAGTCATTTTGATTGATCACCATTCCCTTACATACCTGCAGCAATGTTCGGTTTAGCCTCTGCTCTTTCATATGAGCACTTCGTTCACTATGAGTGAACAACACCAGAGATCTATGGACTAGTTGAGCACTCACATCCAGCAGGGTCGCTCCAGTCATTCCCCACACTGTCAGCAATAGGAGAAGTTAACCAATATATTAGCGCATATTTCTCCTCAAAAGATCCACTATGAAATACTGATGGCTGAATGTTTGTTTGTTTGTTGTTGTTTTATGTCCTAGTAACATCTAAGGTCATATCAGGATGGGTACCGACTTGTGACAGTGCACACTGATGGCGATTTTATAGTGCTGCCCCACTGGGAAATCAGGCCTTCAGCACCATGACCTGATATCCCACTCAGTCACATTATCCTGACACTGAGCGGACCAGCCCTTGCCCTATCCTAATAATGCCGAGTGCCAGGCTAGGATGCGACAAGTATCAATTTTTAAGTCATTTGTTTGACTCGACCAGGATTCGAACCTACGATCTCATGGGTTCAGATCCCCCGATCTCCCAAAACAGGGGACGGACACTCAACTCATTCGGCCACCCCTCACTTCCCGTGTGGCAGGGCGTGGGATTCAAACCCTGAAGCAAACCAATGAAGATGTATACAGCTGGTATAGGCCTACTTGTCGCTGAGTAGCCTGGCGCTTGGCATTAGGCTTACTGCTACGGGGAAAGGGAACAGATGAAGAGGAAGACCAGATGACTGTAACAAACAAACCAAAATAACTCATACTTATTGTTTTTATAAAAGAAAATATATAATAAAATAAAAAGAGATTTGTTGCACCAGCATTAATCGTACATCGGCATAGCATGTGAATGTTTATTACATGAGTGTATTAATGTCGCTATGGATGGAAAATAGTATGGGTGATGTGTTTGTAATATTTCCCAGACTCCCATGCCTCCTCTCTCCACCATCAAGACTTGCCCCTCCCTCTGCCACCCCTCCCTTCCCCTCCCACCTCCCCTCTGCCCTTCCCCATACCCATGGCCTGCTCCCTCCTCTACCTCCCCACCCTCCATTACCACCACCAATACGGACTATGACCTTGAAGCGCTGTTCAATCATATACTACAAGGTCGTTTTTCTCGCTACACACAGAATATACAACTAAAATCAAACCCTGTCAACAAACATCTAATACCCCAGTCACATTACGGCTTGTGGCCACTTTGCGACGAAAAGGCCAACTGGTCGCCGACTGGTCACCCACCAGTCGGCGACTGCTGAAAGTGGTTGCCGACCTCCTTGCGACTATTTTGGTTACAACGACTACTGACCATTTTGGTCACAAGGTTTTGGTAAAGAATCTGCAACGTTTTTGTGATCAGAATGGTCGTCCGGTATGTCCGGTACCCATCCGGTACCCATGCGTACATGTCTGGTACCCATCCGTTGGTGTCCGTTTTGTCCGGTACATGTCCGGTACCCATCCGTTACGTGTCCGGTACTCGTCCGGTACTCGTCCGGTACATGTACAGTGCATGTATGGTAATTATCTGGTCGCCCGGCACCAATTGACCCAATTCCGCTCCATTTCGATACATTTCAATACATGTTGTGTACCGGAGAGCACCGGACTAGAAAATTCTTTGTCCGGTGGTCTCCGGCACTCAGTCCGGTACGGTGTGAAAATGACTTTAAGGCGATGCGTGATGTAGCATGATCAGAGGTTGGGCATGAGGAAGGTGGGTTAAAAGTATGAAGATGGAGCGGGGAGCATGAGGTGGGGAACGATGGCGGGGGGGCGGGGGGGGGGGTATGCACAGGAATAGAATGATGGGGACGGTATGAGAAGAAAGAATATGAGTAGAGGTGATGAAGAGGAGGGAGGGGATGGTGGGAAGGAGGAGGTGGGGATGAAGGGGTGGGTTGGAAAGGGGATTTACCTTTTAGTTTGTTTGTTGGGATTTTATGTCCTAGCAACATCTATGATCATATCAGGTCGGGAACCGACCTGTGACAGTGCACATTCATTGTGACTTTATATAGTGCTGCCCCTCTGGGAGATCAACATGCCAGCATTATAACCAGATATCCCACTCAGTCATTTTATCCTGATACTGAGCTAACCAGTCCTTGCCCTATCCTAATAATCCCGAGAGCCAGGCTAGGTAGCGACAAGTACCAATTTTGTCATTGTTTTGACTCGACCGGGGCTCGAATTTGCGACCGTTTGCATGGGAAGCCTGTGCTCTATCTACTGGGCCATCTACTAGACACCTGGTATTCACTCTTAAAATGAGTATAATTGTGTTGCATGTAAAGGGGTGCATTTCCTCCTGTGTTTAAAGTGTAACTAAGGGTCAGTGTCTGGTCAGACCAGATGGGTTTGCCTAAGTGCACTAAGTTGTAAAATATTGTCTCTTGCATCAGGGAACTAAGTTGGCTCTTAGCACACACTTTAGTTTTGGAGTAGCTGTGTTGATGAATGGCTCCACCTCTGAAATGTGAGCAGCACGGTATCTGAATTTCTCAGGTTGTAAGCAGGTCGGCTTGTGAGCAAGTCGGTTGGATTATGAGTCGGGCAGTTGGATTGTGAGAATGTCGGTTGGATTGTGAGTAGGGTTGTTAGATTGTGAACATGTCGGTTGGATTGTGAGTAGGGCGGTTGGATTGTGAGCAAGTTGGTTGGATTGTGAGTAGGGCGGTTGGATTGTGAGCAAGTCGGTTGGATTATTAGTAGGGCGGTTAGATTGTGAGCATGTCGGTTGGATTGTGAGTAGGGCGGTTGGATTGTGAGCATGTCACTTGAATTGTGAGTAGGGTTGTTGGATTGTGAGCATGTCGGTTGGATTGTGAGAAGGGCGGTTGGATTGTGAGCATGTCGGTTGGATTATGAGTAGGGCAGTTGGATTGTGAATAGGGCGGTTGGATTGTGAGCATGTCGGTTGGATTGTGAGTAGGGTTTTTGGATTGTGAGCATGTCGGTTGGATTGTGAGTAGGGCGGTTGGATTGTGAGCAAGTTGGTTGGATTATGAGTAGGGTTGTTGGATTGTGAGCATGTTGGTTGGATTGTGAGTAGGGCGGTTGGATTGTGAACATGTCGGTTGGATTGTGAGTATGGTTGTTGGATTGTGAGCATGTCGGTTGGATTGTGAGTAGGGCGGTTGGATTGTGAGTATGGCTGTTGGATTGTGAGCATGTCAGTTGGATTGTGAGTAGGGCGGTTGGATTGTGAGTAGGGCGGTTGGATTGTGAGCATGTCGGTTGGATTGTGAGTAGGGCGGTTGGATTGTGAGTAGGGTGTCTGGATTGTGAGCATGGCGTTTGGATTGTGAGTAGGGTGGTTGGATTGTGAGTAGGGTTGTTGTATTTTAGCATGTCGGTTGGATTGTGAGTAGGGCGGTTGGATTGTGAGTATGTTGGTTGGGTTGTGAGCAGGTCGGTTGGTTTGTGAGAAGGTTGGTTTGTGAGGAGGACAGTTGGTTTATGAGCAGGTCAGTTTATGAGCAGGTCGGTTGGTTTATGAGCAGGTCGGTTGGTGAGAAGGTCGGTTGGTTTGTGAGCAGGTCGGTTTGTGAGCAGGTCGGTTTGTGAGTGAGCAGCTCGGGCTGTGAGCAGGTCGAGGAGGTGCTTCAGCTGAGTAGCTTCAGTTGGCCTGATGACTGTATCGATCGATCTGTAAGCTGCTCGTGTAAACAGCTCCGTTCATGAAGAGTTTGGTATGTGAGCATATCGATCATGTGTGTACAAAGAGCGCAGTCAGGCCGAACACAGCTGCTGCATTTATTTCTGTTTGTAAGGTGCTTGGTTTTGGGAGTGCCCTTCCATGTGATTGTTTTAGTGTGTATGTATGCGGGGTGGTAGGTAAGTAGGCCAGTGTTCTGAGTAGACAGTTCATGGTGTTAAGGAGCATCTGCCAGTGAGGTGTCTGTGAGTTCCCCACCTCCACCACCCGCCAAATTCCCGCTCCTCTCCCTGTGCCTCGACACACACATCAGGATCGTATCTAGAAGGGGAGCTGCGAAGGTGGGTGGTGGGACTGTTCACCGGCACCAAACTCAGTAGGTAATCTCCCTGAAATGGCTGAAAATGACAATTCAGAGCCTCTAGATCAAAAGGAGTGCATAGCCCCAGACCTCCTTAGTGCCTCACGCCTTCAGCAAGCATCAGTTTCAAGAATTTATCTCCCAACCCAACCAAAAATGCCTAGCTACAGTTACGCACATGCGCACCCAATATGTGTATTCTCAGTTACCATCTGCTGGTTGCTGAGTAAATACCCCCCCCCCCCCCACCCCCCCAACAAGTTTAAAAAATGTAATGACGCCTCTAGAGGTCACTGATTTTTATCATCGGCTATTGGACGTCAAACATATGGTCATTCTGACATATTTCTTTGGCAGAAACCTGCTTCCGCCATATAGGCTACTCTTTCCGAGAAGCAGCAAGGGGTCTTTTAGATGCACTTTCTAACAGACAGGACATCACATACCACAACCTTTGTGGACCACTGGTTGGAATGGAAAATAGCCTAAGCTGCAAATGTGTCCACTGAGCAGGATTGATTGGATGACCCACACCTTCACAGGTGGACACTCTATTAAACGAGCAGTAACATGACCCACAGAACTTCACTTGTTCACAATCACCATTATCGAATATGGCTATTCATAGTTTGTGATTGGTTGTTGGAATTTTACATCCTGGCAATATCTAAGGTCATATCAGGCTGGGTACTGACTTGTGGCAGTGCACACTCATGGCTACTTTTTAGTGCTGCTAGCACCATGACCCAATATCCCACTCAGTCACATTATCCTGACACTGAGCAACTAGTCCTTCCCCTATCCTATTAATGCTGACCACTAAGCTAGGAAGCGACAAGTATCAATTTTTAAGTCATTGGTTTCCCTTGACCAGGGTTCGAACTTCTGGGTTCGAATCCCACGATTTACCAAAACGGGAGACGGACGCTCAACTCATTCGGCCATCCCGCCTGGTCTCTCTGGGAGTTACTTATGCTCTAACCATGGCTGAAGGTTTCTGGTTAAGCTGTGACTATTAGGGTAATTCAGCCCTAATGACCTTTCTCGGCTCTTACAATGACATATGGGAGGGCCCACAGGTCATTTAATGCTTACAATACACCCCACCAGTTTAGGTAGTGACATCTAACGGCAGAATCTGGAACCACTCTTTGAAGAATGCATGGAAATATAATAAAACGCCTGATTATATTCAGATATTCATATTGCAACAGGCATCAAGCTCTTATAATTGTAATATGAAAAATACAACTATATTGTATTTTTCTTCCTGGAATTTCACCATCGTTCTCTTTTACACCCCACCCCACCAGTTAAGCTAGTGACATCTATCGGCAAAATCTGGAACCACTCTATTCGGGTACTTTCCCCTTAACTGGCGGGGGTGTATTACATATATAAATGCAGGAAATGCACTTACATATATGGGTCATTGTCTAAAACTGGGCACAAAAATGTGACATGGAAACCAAAAGTGAAAACCTTCCAAATAATAGCAAACACCCTTCCAAATAATAGCCTAATCCAATGTCCTATGAAGGTTTGAATGTTGTGCATATGTCAGAGTTGAAATAAAGAAGAGAATAGTTTCACTTTTTGAATTAGATCTTATACAAATTGAGCAATACATTAATATCACTCGCGTAACATGAAAATCAAAGACACATCCAAAACCTCATTTTAACATATACAACATAGTCAAAGAAGATTTTATTGATTACTCCTAAGCAGACAAGGTTATGACTTACAAGAAAAAAGTTGAAAAATAAGTTGAAAAAAGGTTTGGCTACATGTATAGTGTCAATGTGTAAATTTTCACATTTTCACTCTAGCGCAAAATCATACAATTATAATTTTAATATCTTTTGTGGGATAAATTCAATACATGTAGAACTGCTAACATACCTAATAGACAGAGGCTACAATAATTATTTGACTTGCTATCAATAAAACAAAGACTTAATTATCAGCATCGTAACGTGGAGACCAAATATGTGGTGCCCAGTTTTGGAGAATGACCCATATACATGCACATGATTGGTTCATCAACCATACAATACATAACTTGTGCAGGGTCCTGGTCATGGAAAGCACTGCCAGGGAGGTAATGCAAATGAGAAATATTGCACCTGGAGCAGGATTCAAACCAACACTTCTTGCCATACTGGGGCTAGTATGCTAACCACTACACTACTTAGGCTGCCGTGTTGGCCACTCGTGGCTTACACATGCTTTTATGCTCAAGGGGGAACCTCCCCCTGAATGTATTGGGTGTCAGTCCCCACTGACACTCAAACACATTTTACTAAGTTGCATTGATCTTTTGGCCCTGCGCCAACGGTTCTACACTGCAGACAGTATGCGTGACCTTTTTACTAAGGTAAAACAGGAAAACATTTTAGCCTTTTTGAGGGCAGCTGGACTGTACCACCTTATATAGTTTACTAAATGGATTCTATTAATTATTAATGAAACTTTTCTTTTTCTATGGGAATTTGTTTCCCTTGACCACAGATATATGATTGTGAGCTTTCTAATTTAATTAGTGTCTATTTGCACATAATTGATTGTCTGCTTTTACATGTAAAAGCGATGGTTTGAACAAAAAACAAACATTTCTCGCCGTGAATATGGCCTATGCTGCCTACACGGCGTAAAGCAACCACCAATCAATCAATCAATCAAG